>CM075822.1:17194000-17216630 GCA_037975025.1 Excoecaria agallocha | reverse complement strand
AGAAGTATAATCAAGCTTTTATGTTTTTTTTTTTAAATTAAGTATCCATTATGACATTCCTTCTCTTTTTAACTCAGACATATTACATACCTTATACCAACATATAAGATATATTAATTAGCATGTACATTTAAAGTTACTAGGTTACATCTTAATGTCTTTAATTATGTGCTCATCATGCACCGAAGCCCATTCCAGTGACATAATTCATATAAGAATTACCTCATACAAACCCCTCTAAAATTAGTTCTCAAGGGTACCCCATACCATAATATAGCGGGTGCATTATTCTAATTCTCAATTCTTTATATACACACATAGGGGTTCTTCCACTTATTGACCACTCTATAATAGCATATTGGTGGCTTAGATTACTTAAAACTTAGTTCAATTTACTTTCTCTTACCATAACCTTTATGTCATCTAACTTTTGATAATGCTTCATCTTATGGTTATGCTTTTCTAACTTATACTTCTATAGACTTTAACATGGAATATCAACTTTCATAATCTATTAATCCATCAGCATTCAACTTGCATATTAACCATTACTTAGCAAGCAATCATCATCCTCACATTCACGACTAACTTTGTTCATCTTGCTTATGTGACTCTTTTAATAACTTTAAGATATCACCAAACTCATGATTATGGGTGATTTATTGTTTAGGAGTATGTGTATAGGAAGTACATGTGGCCATGTACTGGAGAAGGAACAAGGTACTTGGCCATGCAATAAGAAAACAATAGGTCATACTTGGCCATGTATAGCAAGGACAAGGGTAATTGGCCATGCATTATTGTGAAGAAAGTAATGATTGGCCATGTACATCAATGAGGAGAAGCATGATTGGCTGTGTATGAGAGTAAGGAATAACTATAATTGGCCATAGCATTTTCAAAGAGAAAGAGTGAGTGGCCATGTACATCAAAGGAGAAAATGCATGTTTGGCCATGGATTCTCAAGGCAAAATAATGAGTGGCCGTGCATTGTGAAGAAGAAAAGCACAAGTGGCCATGCATGGAGAAGAAGAAAAGCACAAGTGTTCGTGCATTCTCAAGGCAAAACAATGAGTGGCCGTGTATTCTCAAGGCAAAACAATGAGTGGCCGTGCATTGTGAAGAAGAAAAGCACAAGTGGCCATACATGGAGAAGAAGAAAAGCACAAGTAGCCATGCATTGTTAAGAAGAAAAGCACAAGTGGCCACGCATGGAGAAGAAAAAAAGCACAAGTGGCCATGCATGGAGAAGATAACCAGAAACCATAAATCCCAATTATGCAAACATAAATTTAAATCACAAATCTCACCTTCCCACTTACTTAAATGATCCTTTAAACTCCTTAAGAAGGACACATACCAGAAAAGAGTGAAAAACCCTAAATCATTCACATGAACAATACCAAAAACTTAATTCCCATACTTGACATTGAAACTTCAAATCTTCCTTCATCCAACTTCTTTGCTCATGACTCCCTTCTTTTCTTCATGATGCTTAAACAACAAAACCTAAGCTTCCTCTTCTTCATCCCATAAACACACATAGAGAGAGTGAAAGAGAGAATGTCGATCTTTTCAATCTCCAGGGATCCAAATAAATGAGTGGGGAAAATATCTTTCCAATTAAATTCCCATAATGCCCCTAAGCATAAATAAACCTCTATTATTTCAATTCCTTTCAACTTAACCCCAAGACTTCTAATTTAATTTCAATTACATACTTCCTTAAAATTACAACTTACCCATATTCGGTTACATACATGCTGAAATTACCAAATACCCTCATAGGACTTAACCTTGATAATTGCAAAATAATCCAATTTTGTCTTAATTAGTAATCCTTATTAATTAACAATACTTTGATGAGGTTCATGATTTGGGTCCTTACAAGCACAATGGCCATTTGACTGATGACTGTAGAGTCCTAAGGTACCATATTTAAGATTTTATTGATAATAAACAAACCTCTAACCCTGAAAAAGGGTTGAAAGGTCACGGCATTGCTTAACCAATTCTACAAATGTCCTAATAGCTTCACCAAGGACCGAAAGTAATGGCATTTTTTATACAGTTTATTTTTGCCTTTTGAACTCTTTAATTTGAACAAATGCTATTTTTTTGATTATATTAATAAGATGAACAAATTTTCTTACTTGTGTGACATTTCTTTTGATTTTAATATGCATAATCATGATCATAAAACATTCATATTCAATATTAACTCGACAAATACATGTTCATTTAATATCAAAATAAAATAAAATCCAAAATAAATCCTATTAGCATTAAATATAACTCCCGAAGAGTGAGGAAACGTTTGAAAGAATAAAAAAATATATGAAAAGTCTTCATCTAGACCTATGATGACCTATTGGGGGTTGGTCGAAAGATAGTTACTCATACAAGGTATAATCCAATCAAACAAGAAGCATTAGTAGTGCTAGGTAAAGATTGCAAAGGTATATAAATGTTCATCTTTAGTGGTTTATCGAGTGAAGAGTTAATGGTGAATAAAGAATGGTTGTTGCCTTACATCAAGTATCTGAAAGAGTCAGTTTGAGGATGTTGTAGCCATATTGTTATTGATGTAGGATGATGGGAATGGGGTAAGCATGAAACTTGCATTGATCTCTAGTTCTGACAAGCCATAATTTGAAATTGAGCAAGTAATGAATGTTGAGATGGAGAAATCAGTGTTACTAGAAGATGCCACTGAAGAAGATTAAAGAACGATCTATGAAATTTCTGCTTAGTGCACCGGTGTAGGTAGGAGGCTTCATAGAGGTAGCCTGATAGTATTTAGTTGAAGTGTTTAAGTAAGAAAGGGAATTAATAGGCAATATAGAAGAGGTGCATGTGAGTGTATGTGACACTCACATAAATGGTTAGGTTAAAAAAAGGAAGAGAAGGAAAAAAAGAGAGAAAAATAATAAATAAAAAGGGAGACCATACACCAAGGGCTCTTTCGAGTTGTAACCCATCGATCGAAGTATGCAAAGGAATTTTAGCAGTGTAACCAATATATGGACTTGAGACTGGTGCTAAATTTAGAGCTATACAATCTTACATCACCTTGGCCATTGGCTGTATAGGGATAGACATCATTAACTACATGGGGCATAGACATTATGGGTATCATCCATCCACCAACATTAAATGGGTACAGATTCATTATAGGTGCCATCGACTATTTTACAAAGTGGGTAAAGGTAGAATCTTTCAAGGAGGTGGATGTTAGGGACATGGCTAAGTTTATTAAAAAGAATATAATATGTAGGTATGGCCTACCCCACCATATAGTGTCATATAGTGGGATGCAATTCCAAGGCAAAATCAAGAAGATGCTAAAAAAAATATGGGTTTCAACATCATAAGTCTTTACCTTACTGACCTTAGGCGAATGGGGCAGTTGAAGCAGCTAATAAGAACATTACAAAGATTTTAGCTAAGATATTTTGGACCTATAAAGATTGGGCTAAAAAGCTACCTTTTGCATTAGGGGATAATATAATTATAGCCAGAACTTCAACAGGAGCTATTACATCTTCTTTGATTTATAGGACATAAGCTATACTGCCAGTAGAAATTGAACATCAGTCTTTGAGAGTGGTGTTAGAAGTTGAGTTACCAGAGATAAAATGGCTTGATAGAGGTTGTTGCAGCTTAAGCTGCTAGATGGGGATAAGATGTGAGCTTTGATAATTGTTAATTATATTATCTTTTTAGTGTATTTTAAGTGTTTTAATTAGTTAATTTAGTATTAATTTTGTTGATTTTATGTTTAATTAGTTAATTTATGTGTTTTTAGATTTAATTGCAAGTTTTGGTATTTTTCAGGGCTTAATTGAAGAAAAGAAAGAGTTAATTGAAAAAAGGAAAAGTTAAGGGGAAAAATTATAAATTTAGGAAAGAATGCAATAAAGTATCATGAGGCACAACATTGGAGGGTTCGGGAGAGTGTGAAAAAACACTCAACCAAGTGGGTGTACACTCTCCTGAATGTTTTAAGCAATCACCTAATAAGAAAATCACTCACCCAAAGAGCAATTCACATCACTCAATCGAGTATCCAAGGCACTCTCCTGAGCATTTCATCACTTAATCGAGCATTTAAATCCACTCTCCTATGTATTTACTACACTTTAATGATAAAAGACTTTTTTTTTTGGTTGAAACTCTTTTACAACTTAATTTAGGAAGTCACAAGGCACAAAACTTATTCTTTGGAGGCTATAAAAAGATGCTTAAGGCACCAAACCTGAAGAGGCATATGTAGCGGGACAATTAATTATGAATTTTAGACTTAGTTTACTTTAATTAATTTGTACAATAGTTTTTAGATTTGTTTTCTTATTTTCTTTTAGTTTGCAATTCTCTAAAGACTCAAACTTTTTACCACATGTCTGTAAAGTCATCACGAGCAAGTTTGAAGCTTCATGAGTATTGTATCTTTTTAATTTAGTTTTTTTATTTTAATCATATTTGATAAGTAGTTTTTTTTCTCTTTTGCTAGAGAAACTTGAACCTTTATTCTTTTATTGCAATGACTTAGTTTGTGCTTTAATTCAATACAAGTTTGATTATTTCTTAGTTTTAAGCAAATTCTTATCTTCGATTGTTTTTGGATTGATTATTAACTTATTTGATTAATGGCTGATGATTAATTTTAAGAATGATCTATGATATGTATATTCTTAGATTAAATCATTAGTATTGATGCGTAATTATTTTTTGAATTTGAGGTAATTGTGTGTTGGTAAGAGTGGATTAATACTAAAAAAGTTGAAATAAGAATAGATTGAAGTTAAGTTTGCTTGAAAAATATTTTAATGGATGTCTAGGAGTTTAATATTGGATATTTATGTTATGTATTGAATTATTCCTAATAAGAAGGTTTAATACTTAGAATGATAATTTTAATAAGCTATCTAGCTTTATTTAACTGGTTTTTCCATAATCACCTATGTTACTTTTGATTTTGAGTCATTGCAATATTAGTTGAGGTGGATAGTTCCTTTAGTAAAAGTGTTTTAGTTATTGTTTATTGTTTAATTTATGTTAATCTAGTTTTTGTTTTTGTTATGTTTTACTATTAATTTAGTTTAGTTCTTACTTTCAATTCAAAAACTTGAAAAATAATCTCAGATTAATTTAATTCAAATATAGATATTTTGCTTAGCAATTCATGTTCCTTTGGGAATTATATTCAAGGTCTTAATCTTATTTTCCTATATTACTATCCAATATAGTATACTTGCTAGACACCATCAAGTTTTTAGTGCAGTTGTTGGGGAACAACAATATTGTTTATTTAATATCTTTGATTGAGTTAGCTTGAGATTTTGATTCTTATTTTGTTATTGATTTGGTGTTATTATTTGCAAAAATATTTATAAGCATTTACAACATAATGCAGGATTATGTTCAAGATTATGGATTGGTTATTTTTGAGGAAAGAGATGCAAGAACTGCAAGATTTGAGGAGAAAAATGCAAGAACTGAAATATTTGTATCAACCTTTAACAGTTTATTCACAACCATCCTTTGAAGAATCTTGTTCTCCATAGTTTTTGAGAGAAGTAAGAAATTCAATATTCGTAAGAGGCTAGTATCTCCAAAATTCAAGTTCTTCATGACTTACTTATGAGTAAGGAGAAGCAATTTTATCCTAAAAAGAAAGAATTGATGGCCATAATTAAGTCTCAAGAGGAGAATATCAAATGCCAAGAGGCTATATTGCAAAATCAAGAGAATATGTTAAGGAATCAAAAGCATTTATTAAGAGATCAAGAATTGGGAATTAAAAATCTAGAATAATTAGGAATTAAAAATCTAGAATCCAAGTTATTTTTCTTGAGTAGTTCTATAGAAAGTTAAGGTGGTGGTGATAACAAGGAGAAATTAAATCATGTTCTAATGGTTGATGATAAAAAAAATTGAAATTGGGGTGCGTGAGTCAATGGAGGAACCAATCATGGTTAAAGATAAGTCATGTAGCTTGAAATATGAGTTTAGATCTCTCGTGAAGGATTTTACACCCAAGGAGTAAGAAGTGTCCAAATCTCAAGTGAAAACACTGAATTCAATCCGTTTGAAGGATTTATTAATGCTAGATGAGTTGGTAGAGTTCATTTTTAATTAGCCAAAGGAGAATTCATACTTTATTGAAGATATAAAATTTCTAGCTTTGTTGAACTTTGACAAGTTTCTCCCACTAATGGGATAAAATGAGGAGAAAAGTCTAGAAAGACCCTTATTTGGATCACAAGCTTGACCTCCAGAGAGTAACATGAGTCGAGTTGGGACTCAATAAACCAGAACTCTTCTAACCCTTCTCTTTAATTTTGTTTTTTGGGTTGTGTTTATTTTAGTAGTAGTATATCTTATTTTTAGTTTAATTTCATAAGCTTCTATAGCTTAATAAATGTTCTTCATGTTTCTTAAGTTTATCGTATTTATGTCATTCAATTCATAAGTTTAAGAGTTATAAGTTAAAAAAGAAGCTACTAGTGATATTTGTGCTTAAAGATTGTATTTAAATTAGTAAGTGCTTCTAGGATCATTATAAAGCTCATATTGTTTTTGGGGTGCTAATTAAAAGGCAGTGTAATTTAGTTAAACTTAATAAGCATTTACTTTTTTTTTTGAGTAGCTTTTTCATTGGTGAGGTATAATCTTTCATTATATTTCTATGTTTCAAGAACTGAGGGAGAGTATACTAAACTATTGAATTTGGTTTGATTTGTTTAAATGCTCATGTAGTTTGTTTTCTTTGTTTATGTGTGAGTTTGCTTCATTTTTATGTTGATGATTTATGAATTAAAGGGAAAGTTATTCATGTTTTAAGTCTAGAGTGGTTTTCAAATAAAAGTTAATAGGTATATATGTTTTCAATTAGTATATGTATGTTTTTGAATTAGAGTTGGTTGAGTAAATAGATTGAGTTGTGTGTGGAGTTTATTAGTAATGTGGAATGTAATTGAGAGTGGGACCAAATGAGGATTGAGTTATTTTAGAGGTTTTGTGCTTAAAAATGCATGAAAATTGGGTTTTTAGTGATTTGGCCTTGAATTCCTGTAGCCTTAGCACTCACCTGAGCAACCTCACCACTCATCCAACACTCACCTGAGTGCATTTCCACTCACCTGAGTAAAATCTCCACTCACTCGAGTGCAATTTCACTCACCTGATTAAAGTAACACTCACCTGAGTGTTTGATGTCTCTTTAAATGCCTTTCAAGTTAGCTTTAGTCTAGTAGCTCTTCACTCACCCAAGTAGTTCCCCCTACTCACTCAAGGCCCGTTAGCCTTATAACACAGTCACCCAAAATTTTGGCCATTCACTTGCACTCACTCACTTAAAGCACTCTCTCCCTCACCCAAAGTTTTATTCCCCTTTTCTAAGGCATCTAAACTCTAGTCTAAATTTTTCATATTTTCTTATTTCATTTCACATAAGTTAGTGTTTTTTACTTAATTTAATTCTTGAATTAACATGTTAGGTTGCTTGTTTTGAATTGAAATTGTATTTTATTCTTTAACATTGGGGTTGGTTGAAGTTCATATCAGTTTCTTTTGCATTCTATTTTCATTGAGCTTATTGAGTATATGCATTTGAAGCTTATATTTTTTGTTGGCTTAATTTAGAGTTCAAATTGCTTACACTTGAGCTTTGCTAAGTTATGCACACAAAGTGTTTGACAAAATGCCTTAATAACTAAATCTATATTTTTGCTTAAAGTTTCTTACTCTAAACCATGTTTAATCTCACTCAATTCATACACTCCCTCATCGAAAACACTCACATCAAGCTATAATCTTCAATTTCAATCCATATTCTTATCAAGTAAGTACATTTTGCATTGCTCAATTCTTTAATTGATATACTTAGATTACTTGGTTTGAATTGGATTAGGGGTGGGATATTCTTGTACATAGGACTATTTAGAGCTTGTTTTAAGTTTAATTTTGTTACACTTGCATGCACAATGCATTTCGCTTACTTGTTTTGTGATAATGTTGATAGATTTCAATTGTTGGCTTAATATTGGTTGAGATTGCATTGAAATTGGCTTAATTATTTTATGCTTCACATATGCTTGATCAATGACCAATTTAACATCTTTTTCTTTTTCTTATTAAGCCAAACCATCATCAATTACCTTTAGGTTTGAGATGCTTTCACTGACTTCATACACACTTGATGACATATTGATTTTATGCACACCATGAATATTAAGCCTTATTATCTACACTATCTTGGTTCTAGAGGCATGTTTGAATTGTTCATTTAATTTTATTGATCTCATATCTCCTTTAGGCTTGATTATGGTTTTTTTACTTGTGCTAGTATTAATTTGAGTCAAGTGTCACATTGCTCTAGTCACCATTTCTCTTAGGCACTTACTTGTTCATCAAAAATTTATGCAGTGAGCTGATATTTTTTCTAGTTTGTTGAGGATAACAAAATTTTAATGAGGAAGATAGAGCTCAACTAAGCTAGATTTTGGAGATCAATTCATGGAAGTTCTTTCATCTTGCTCATGAATTATTTTAGTTATTTTGTGTTAGTCATTACGTTTCTCTTTTAGTTGTTTGTAGTTTGTATGATAGTATTATAGTTAGTTCAAATATCATGTATTGTACATTTTACTTAGTTCGCCCTATTTTTTTTTAAAATGAACTAGTTGAATTGTAACTTAGAATGTGCAATGTTCAAATTCTTTATTTAGAATTAAGAAAAGCATGTTGTTTAATGAAATTTTAGATACTTTAGCATTCAACTTGACTTATATTTGTTAGTTTATACTCTTTGAGCACAAAAGACCAGTTTTTAAATAGAAAGAAAAACTAGTGCATTGAAATAGTTGAGTAAGGAATTTTAGGACACTAGAACCTTTCTTATGACCCTTTGAAGCATAAAAACAACTCAAACAAGCTAGAAAGTGATCTATGAAAAATTTTCTCATTGAGCTATATTAAAACTATTTTCCTAACCTTTTAACACATTTAACTTTTATTAGCCATTTTGAGTTTAATGAGGCATGCTAAAGGTGTACCATATTAATTTATCTTATTACACTTATTTATTTTATCATATAGCTTAAAAATTTTTTATCTTCCCTTCTAAAATTGGCCGCTCTAGAATTGGATAGATTAATTTTTGTTGGGTATCTTAAAGGGTGTAATTAAAAAAAGGGCATTGGTACTAATCTTAAGGGCTACAAATGAAGTCAAGTAAATAATGAGAATTTACCTTTTAACTATCCATGTAATCTTGTATTGTTACCAATAAATCTAATATAAAAAATGAAAGAAAAAAGAAAGAAAACATTGAAATAAAGCTAGTGTATATGGTAAAAGTTTAAGTGTGGAGTTTTTACAAGGGAAATAATTTTTTGTTGGCTTATAAAAATGGTTAAATTGAGTAAATTCAGAAGGATTTCTTTCATTTTATGCATTAGATATTTTTTGCCTTCAATAAAGTCTGTCTCAAAGGTCCATTGCCTTTAATAAAACATGTTTTTAAATCAATCAATTAGAGATTTACTACCTCAGGTACGCATCTTTTTCCTTCACTCTGAATTTTAACTCATTTTGGCATTAGTGTAGCAGTTTCCCAAAATTAGGGATAACTATAGACATCGTGACCCAAGGTAGCCTAAATTAAGGTTATCGGATGATAAGAAGATAATATATTCCTAATAGAGGATATGGATCTCAAATCTCTGACCTAGATATTTCTAATTTTTCATGAAAAATTTAAAGTTTTCCAAGTGCTTTCGGAGGTTTTAACAAAAGAGCATAAAAAGCCTTAAATTTGGCCCTTAGCCATGATAGATGATTATTTTTCATATGAGGGATGATAATTTATGACCATTTCCATCTTGTCTAGGTCAGATTAAAGGCATTTTTGTAATTTTAAGGATTCATGTGAGGGATGGTTATCTGTAATGATAGATGCCCATCTGTTGGTGCATTTACAGAATTCCCATGTTTTTCAATTTCAAAATGGAAGATAATGATGATTTAAGATTTTTCCAAGATTTGAAAGAACTTTAATCCTTCTATGTCTAAAGAGTTAGAGTTAGAAGGGGATTCTAGCTCCTTCCTAGGTATAAAGACCAAAAATTAGAGTTTTTGAAGAAAATTTAGATTTGAAAAAAAAGGAATAAGGTTTCTAGAGAGAGAAAAATCAATTTTCTCTTTTTAGGGATAAGGGTTCAAACTTTGTCAAATAAAAATAGGGTTCAAACTTTTTCAAATAAAAACACACATAAAACTCTATTTTTTCTTAAATACAGAGCATTAAAGATCGGAGTAGAGACAAATATTGTCATCATTACAAAATTAAAATATCTTCTAAAGGCAATATTCTAGGTTTTCTCCCTCTCTCTACTTTATTCTCATTTTATGCATGCTATTTAGTGGTGCTTTATATGTGTTTGGTTATGTTATTTGTTTAGATTTGCATATTCTTAGAAATGCCATGATGATTTGTATCTGTTGTTGTGCTAGAACAATATATTATGACATGATTTCCTCTATGAATGCATTTTTGTACCTTGTTTTAAGATGTTACCTTAGCTGTTATTTTTATTATTATGTAGCTAAAATGTGATTTAGGATTAGTACTTTAGATTTGGCATGCTTTAGATCCATATAATTACATGCTTAGGGTTTATTTAAGATCTTAATAAACTTTGTGTTTAATTTTTACTTTTTGCATCTATCTTTAAAGTGATAGATGGGAAAAAAAACCACAAATAGCTGTTTATCATTGCAATAGATGGGACATCATAGTATTTTCTTCTCATCTTGTCCTTCCTCTAGTCATGGGCATCCGTAACCTTCAATTGGTTCATTTTCTTATTTATTTATTTATTTATTTTATTTTGCATTCTTTATTTATTATTTTACAATATTTGGATGCATTTATTTTGAGAATGTAATAGGTAGTAATAAAATCATTTTTATTGCACGTTTAAATGGAAAATTCACTTAAAATCATTTTTACTAATTAATTTGAGGTTTTACTTAATAAAAGGGACCAATATCCAACTTTTAGCCCAAAAATCACACAAATAGAAAAAGAGTTTATAAGGTATGCATGAGGAAACCAATATTTCCAATCCAATAAATGTCCTACTTTATGTATCTCATTTTATTTTTGGACGATTTGCTTTTGCAATAATTTCAATAGTTGGATTATTTATTTACTTATTTATCATTTAATTTAATTACTTGACATGTTTATTTAAATTTATACAATGCATCGTGTGAGAAGGGAGATAATAGAATAATGTTTAAAAATAAATTATAAAATAATACTTAACTGAGGTACCAAGTAAGTGTGATGTCCCAAACATTATTCTCTATTTTGGCATGAAAAGGTTGTGTAAGGCCCCTAACATGACTCTAATTTAATTTGCATATTTTTGTGTTTAAGTAAGGGGGTAAATTATCATGTTATTGTGTTAATTGCATGAAAATAAAATAGAAGAGTATGGTTTAATATTAATTGAGGGTGTAATGAAGTAAAAGGTATTAATTTGGGGTAAATTTGTATTTTTGGCATTTTAGTGGCCAATTGTGAATAGAAGCATTTAATCATAGGTTAATTTGAAAGGATGAATAAATTGATAGGTTGATGTTTGAAAAAGAGTTAGTGGAGGGGTCAAAGTCTAACATGCATAAAGGTTTGTGGCATTTGTGTGACATGCAAGATGTTGAGGGAGTAAAAGGAAAATTTTGCCACTTATATAAACAGAAAGAAGTTAGTGGAATGTGGAGGTGGCTGTGTGAGACTTTGAGATCAGCAATTGTGAGAGAAAAACAAAAAAAATCATCTTCTTCTTCCTTTTGATTTTCATTGAATTATCTCAAGCAATTTGATGATAATGTTGTGGGTTAATCAAGAGTATAGTGCAGTAAACTAAGGTAATTAAACTCTTAATGTAACCCTTCATCATCTTCATCTTCATCTTCTTTTCACGTTGATTGAGCAGAATGTAATTGTGCTTGAAATTTATGATGATGATAATGGTATTTGTGAAGGAGAAGAGGAAGGAAGAAGGAGCAAAGGAAAGGATATTGCTAGAGGTTGAAGATATAGGATTTGTCAGCCAAGGTATGGGAATTAGGCTGATCATATTGCATGTGGAATAAAGTGCTGGAATTTGTTTTGATTGACAGAAATTAAGTTTGCATTTTGCTGGATCTTATCGATGAAAGGTTGAAGAACAGTAAGTGATTTTGCCGAGTCGTGAATATCTTCACGAGTCATGAACTATTGTCTGACTCATGAAGCTCTTCACGAGTTGTGCATCTGTTTCTTGTCATTTGTGATCATTGGTTTTCACTCGTGAATATCCTCACAAGTCGTGAATTATAGACCGACTCGTGAGCTTCTTCATGAGTCGTGATGTGTAGTTTTTATTCTCCACTCGTGAACACCTTCATGAGATGTGAGATTTGCCCTTTTTGCTTCACTCGTGAAGCTCTTCACGAGTCAAACGCTCCTTCACGACTGAATGACCTATCTGGATTTTTTTGCTCATAAATTGAGCTACAGAACAAAAAATTGAGTGATTCTTTTTGCATTGAAAAATAGACTTCCATACCTATAATCGGTCTCTAATTGCATGTAATCTAGGATTGAATCCGGACTAGTTTCCTAGACTGCTCGCAGAAATAGAATTTACAATAATGTGCTGAATGTTGCTACACTTGTTATTATGATTTTAATTAATTGAGACAGATAGTTGTTTATGTGATAGTAAAGTTAATTGGATAAGGCATGTAATATGACTATCAATGAAGGATTTATATGCACACATACGCATTCATTTGTGTATATGAATAAAGACTAGTGATGAAATATCTAACCTATACATGTAATTGGTCTTGTGCATGATTGTCATATGCCAAATTGATATATATATACACATGAAATCCTATGGAATGATAGTGCACATTTTGACATGTAACTATGTTATGAAATAGGGACTATAATAGTATGACCTTGGCATGTGTATATGCCCATATGGAAACATGTTGATATTTTGTATATCACATGATTTGAATGATGATAAAGGTGTATATATATATATATATATTGGTAAATATGCTCATAAGAATAAGTAAACTATATGCAAATGTACCCACAGGTACGTACATTTATCATTTATGTATATGAGTGTATGAGCATGTAATTGCCTATGAGATAGAAGATGTTTTAGCATGACTATGAACATGTGAGATGCTCAATGAGAACTTGATCAAGTATATGATATGATGATTATAAGTAATGCTTATATGTTATGATGCAAATGATATAGTCATATAGATTTGGATGAGCAAGATGAATAACTTAACATATGAAATGTGCATATATTTGTTTATGCACCAGAGAACTCATAGTTTTACAAGACTCTATATATGTACAAACAGTATACTATGAATACAGTCTTAATATGTGAATTGAACACGAATATAGTTCTGCCTGCGATAGAGTTTTAGATGTGGATAGATAGGCACCTATAGGGAAATTGCAGCTGCCATAGTTTGGCCCAATTGGGCCCATAGTATATATGATCCCATTTGGATCATGATCAACCCCGTTTGGGTTGATAGGCGACCCCATTTGGGTCTGCTTGACCGGTCCATAGTACATTTTGGCCTTGTTTGGGTCTATAGATTTGATATCTTCGGATATCCTTCTTCTTGATACCGATGTGTACCCATAGTTCCTGTTATCTACTGATAAAGCTAAGGCAGGCTAAACATTATTCATAGTATTGATCAAAAATTAAACAGTTAAAGTTATTTGACTAAATATTGATATTGTGGATTGCATTGTTGGTTTGCGCACAGGTATTATGTTTCATTTGAATATGTTTACATGGAAATTGCTGTCTATATGAATTATGAAAATATGTTTAGGTACATGAGAATATGTTTTATGCTTTAAAGTATTTGTTGTTAATGACATGATATGTTGTACATGTTATTTATTATACACATTGTATGTATATTTTGATGACCGTTGTGAGTGGTCATCCATCTATAGATATTCCCCACTAAGCTTTATAGCTTAGCATGGGTTATTCATCCGTGTAGGTACTGTTACCAAGAATTTTGCTCAGGGACGATCTCTGCATCAGGAAGGGCCAACTACCGACTGTTAATCTTGATGTAGGATGTATTTGTAATAGTATTATCATATGTTTTGCTTTATGGCCAGTTATGTTATAAGATGTATATAACTTATGAGAAATGCTGTAACTCACAAGTAGTAAAACTAAGAAGAGTATGCATGCATGTGATATACATAAGTAATATTCATATAGTATAGTATGCATGATACTAAGTATGAAATGCAATACAGGAATAGACTAGTAGCACATACATAAGTACATGAACCGTATGACATGATTAAGGACAAAATGATAGTTAAATAGATATACTGCATATGCATGATTAATAGTAATCAAACTATCAGTTAAATAGGGTTTTGCTTAGAGGGTGCTACAGGTTGAGATTCATTTCCCAATATTTTATTGGGTGGCGACTCTATGACACCTACCTCTTTGAGCCCACATCTGATGCCGTAATAGGTTGACTATCAACAATAATTTGGGCCTAGCCTCATTTTTATTATGAAGTAGCCAATTTATGAGTTATAATAAGCCTTGTCTGGCCCTGGACTCCAAAAGTAGGCCTTCAAGAATCCAACCTGAAAACAAGTGTGCCTTCAGCATGCATCACACATACACATGTGTATATATATATATATATATATATATATATATATATATATATATATATATATATATATATATATATATATATATATTGTATATTTATACATACCCTTTTTATCTGGATTTTCTAAATGTTTGTAAGAGGACATTAAAATAAGATTGGATATGTCAATCCCATTGTCATATATTTTGGGGATGACTAAGCCTTTTTCCTAGCTACTTCTGTGACACATTCATGTCTTCTGAAATTGGTGTTTTACACCTTTTGAAATTGGTGCTATACACTTTCTGAGCTATAAATTTTTTGGATTAATACCCCTTAAGTTTGACACTTATTAAAGTGTCTTTTGCTCCGTATACTTAAGTGATAACAAGTTACATGTATTTATGTATATAGTTGAATACTATGTACGTATGAATTGTCTATGAGTGCACCGATTTGGGTTTCAATCCATAAAAGAAGGAGCCTAGTTAATTACTTTATTCCGAATTATATTATATTGCTTATAAAGAATTATGTTTCAAGTAATTATTGACTATTGAGTATTTCCTATTAAATATATTATTATAAGCTATTTTACTTTGAATGTAAAATTATTACTTATTGAGCTTAGCATTTAGCTTGATAGCTTTCTATTTGCGTAAAAATTTATTTAATTGAAGTTGAGGCTAAGGTCGGGATAACTACACCAGGCTAGCCTAGAAGTTTAGGCTTCAAAGTTTATAAGTCTTTTTGGCAGCAGCTTAGAGAAAATTTATGGAGAATTGTTTGTTCATTATCTATTATTATCATGGTTATCTAAATTCTTGCCGATTTTTTTTGAATATATATGTCTCCTCTTGAGGGATATTAAGGTGTGAAAATTTAGTGGTGTTAAAGCTTAGGTGTAATGGTCTAACAATCCTGCTAGCTGTGAATAGTATTTCTCGAGGATGAATTGTATATCGGAGGTATAAAATACCTATGGGAATGGAAAAATATTTCATTTAATCATCGAAAAATACTAGTAACAAAGAGTCCGATGATGAAATTTGGAGTCAAATTGAGATCAAATATATCTCCAAAAGGTAAAAATACGAAAAAGTCACAATTTGGTTTGAATAGTAATTGGGTTGACTTTAAGTTTGATCGGACTCTTAAAAATAGTAAATGAACTTTAAAAATCATTAAAATTTCTAGTTGTGTTCTAAATGAGATGTAGATCAATTGGTAGAAAAAAATTAATTTTACAGTAATACCGAAAATTTGCTAATCGAATTAATTTTTGACGAACCGGATCTAAAATGGACTCTGATTGAGCTGAAAATTTTTATATAGGTTAAGTTAAATATTCTAAGTATGATGGAATTATTTTTATTAGCATTTGAGCTTTAAAAGTTAGAGAGAGAATTTAAGGTAGCTTAATGCACTAAATTGGGAGAATTAGGCTTAATTAGGTTGGATCAACTTGGTTGGACCAAGCCCAACCCAATTGGAGGCCTATATAAGGCTACAAAATCAGAGAATGGTAGAATATTCTATAGCCTTCTGCATCTTTCTCCCTTATGCTGGCCGAACCTCTCTCTCTCTTCTCCTCCATCAAATTTCTTCAGGGTTTATTCTTTAATCCATACCAAATCAAAGCTTTTAAATGAAATTTCAGCCTTTGTTTCTCATCATAGTAGCCTCTAACCTTCAATAAGAGTAGACAAGTGGTAGAATTCAAGATTTGAAAGTGGAAGTGCAAAATTAGGTAAGTGAAAAATTAAGTTTTTAAGTTAATTTAAAGGGTTAACTAAGTCAATTAAGACATATAGATGTTAATTATGGTGTTATATTGACTTAAATAAGCAAGTTCATGTAGATTTAATGAGTGTTTGAATTTGGCTATGTGTAGAGAATAAGGAAGGAGTAAGTGGTTCCAAGGATAAAGGGAAAGGAAAGAAAGTTTGAGAAGGCTAGAGCAAGTATCAAGGTTAGTAAATGCAATATCCATTAGTTTATGTATATGAGGGTTTAATGTAAATTATGCATGTATAATGAAATTAAATCTTATAGGTATGTTTAAAAGACTTAAATGATGACTAAATAATTAAATCAGGAAAAAATGGACATGGAATGGTTAATTTATGGTGTGGTCAAAATTTTACCTTAGATATACTAAGGTTTAATTTGGTTGTAAGGATAAATTAAACACATATGTATCTTAATTGTCACAAAATAAAGCTTAATTAGTAGTTAAGAGATCAATAAGTAATTAATTAGGTGGGTTCCTAAGCTTGGCTGAAATTTTGATGAAGAAAAATGAAATGGAATTTTGATATTTTAATGAAAATAAAATTGGAGAAGGCATGAGCAATTATATGACATTATGTATGGTATGGAAAATATATGACTTAATATGTTAATGAAGAGTTAAGACATGAAATAAGTTATTATGATATTGTGCATGATATATTAGAAATAAATCATTAAATTTTGCCTTTAGTTGTCTAGTAATGAGATCTAGTGCAGGATATAGTTGGCTAGCCATAGGGACGTATTTACCATGGTCCGAATCATGATGACTCGATTTTATAGACTAATAATGGTCTACCCTATGTTATATGTTCACAAGTCACAATATATGTCATGTTCATGTTTAGTGATCCTTTGGGTTACCCCACACGTTTGGGCCTTCCGAGTCTAAGTATCGTGTATTCGATTTAGAGATTTCTACCGGATTGTTAGGGGCAAGATAAAAAAAGAAAAAAAATGATGAAAATTGTTAATAATAGATATGACATATTTATTTAGATAAATATTAAATAATACATAATGATGATAATAATAATAGTTAAAGTTAAGGTGTTTAATTATGTGTTTATATGCATAATTTCTCTTTGCATGGAAAATTTTTGGATATGCATTTACCACTGAGCATAAAAAGCTTAGCATATAGTTTTATTTGACTGTGTGTAGGTTTTCACTAAAGATTTGCGGAACAAGCATACTGATGAAACCTTAAAGTTGGTTGTTTTACATTATTAGCTGTTAATTATTTTGTAGGTATCATTTTGGCTTGTATTTATATAAACAAGTAGGAAGATGTATGGATAAAGACAATGGACAATTTAATATCCAGTACAGAAATATGCATGTTTATGTTATAGGACTGCTTGATATTGTTGGGATGAAATATGATTTTTTTATGATGGATATAAATTATTATGCCCCTGAGAGGTTGTAAAAATTTGTTTGTTTGCAGGAGGGTAGGTAGAATTTATAGCCATTATAATGTCAAAATTTTTACTGGATAAATAATGAATTGGTTAATTATTAGTCAAGTGGTAAGAAATTAAATTTTATGGAGGTTGAATTAGCAAGCATTTAAGAGAAAAAAATATATTTGTGATTTTAGTTGAAAAATCATGCTTATTGATAATGTACCGTTAGGGATTTCTTTAATCAATATAATGGGCAACGTAAGTAAAGTAAGTCGAATTAAGGGTGTTACATTTTATGGTATCAAAGCGATTTAGGCGGTCCTAAGATTGGAATGAGATTGAATAATTAGATTGAATGCATATACATGCTTTATGATAAATGCTAATACTATAAAATTAAAGTATGCTTGCTCCTTTTTGTTTCATAATGAATTATGGCTTCCGATCAAAATCGACGAGAAGACGATGTTAAGAGCGGAGCATCAGTTAGTGCAGAACAAGATGATGTGCCATCACCATAGGCTCTTCCATCGTTTGTTTTACCTTCACCACCATAACCCGATTTTATGAACTTGAAGATAGATTATATTCAACAAAGAATACAAATAGAGTAAGCATAACGGGCACAAGTACAAGTACAAGGGCAACCACAACTGCCTGCCTCACCTAAAAAGAAGTCAATTTTGGAGTGGTTAAAAAGATTAGGGGATGAAGATTTCTCGGGCTGGGACCCATTAATGCTAGTGCAAGCAGAAGAATGGCTTTTTAAGAT
Source organism: Excoecaria agallocha (assembly GCA_037975025.1). Lineage (NCBI taxonomy): Eukaryota > Viridiplantae > Streptophyta > Magnoliopsida > Malpighiales > Euphorbiaceae > Excoecaria > Excoecaria agallocha. The sequence goes on along the minus strand of CM075822.1, from coordinate 17,197,907 downwards.
TAAAAGATTATTCGAGATCACACATAGTCCCCCCAAGAGATGCTTGAAGGAACTGTAGCCTTATTGTAGGGCCCAACTTTTAAATTATGAGATTCAATGAGGAAACATACACTAGCTAGCCAGTTGACTTGGAACTTTTTCCTGAAGCAGTTTGAAAATAAATATATTGAGAGAGAGTATATGTTATCTATGCAAGATGAATTTTGGAGATTGAAACAAGGCAACAGGAGTGTAGCATAATATGATTGGGAGTTTGAGCATCCGAGCTCCTATATGGAGGAATATCAGTTGATAGAAGAAAGATTATGTCAGAGATTTAAATGAGGTCTTCACAACAGACTCAAATAGGCTATTGGGGCACAGACTTTCACAGATCTGAGATCATTGGTTAAAGTTGCTGTAAAAATAGAGGCCATTCAACAGGATGAAGTGAATAGACAATCACAATTTCAACATAAAAGGAAATTAGGTCAGGCAAGCTATGCCACGGGGTCTAGTAAGAAATCTATGGGACCACTTCCCACATAGAGTCATGCCTCAGCAACCCCAGATCATAGTTAGAGAAATCCAGGGTTTAGTAATGCACCTGTGACCTCTATAGGTAGTACACCTAGAGGCTCGGGAGGAGGTTCTTATCCAGTATGTGATAATTCCAGGAAAAGACATATGGGTGAATACATATTGTTAATAGGAGCTTGTTTTCGGTATAGGTCATAAGAACGTCAGATGAAAGATTGTCCAATGGTTCAGGCCTTCACTGCCACTTCCCCAGTACCTTAAGGGCATGGTAGGGGAGTAGTTCCTAACCCAGCTTCCCCCAGACCTTCAGTTTAGTTTCTATAGATAGGCCAAGGATGCACCATAGGTCGAGCCTGTGCTGTGAGAGCTAGGGAAAAAGAAGATGCCCCTGATGTTATAATAGGTAAATTCACTTTCCTTACTAATTCAGTTTATGCATTGATTGACCTTGGCTCTACACACTCCTACATAAATACTGAAATTGCATAGGGAAAAGGTTTGAAAAACTCATAGTTAGAATTCTAAGATATTCTAGTTACTAATCCCCTTGGTCACAGTGTGGCGGTAAATAGAGTGTTTAAAGATTGTCTAAGTTGTATGCAGGTTATGCCTTTTCAGATAACTGAATTGAACTACTATTTTGTAAGTTTGACTTAATTTTAGGGTGGATTGGTTGTCCGCCCATCAAGCTATAGTTGATTGTAAACTTAAGCGGGTCACTCTTAAAACTCCAGATGAGTATGAAATCACACTGGTGGGTCAGAGAATAGATTTCTTTTCTGATGTTATCACTATTACAGTTGCAAAAGGCTATTAAGGAAAGTTTGTATGTCTTACCTGGCACATGTTATAGAAGTAAAAAAGAAAGAGCTCATGGTAGAAGATGGTCCAAATGTATGTGAATTTCCCAATGAACTTCCTGGTTTACTACCTAATTGAGAAGTGGAATTTACCATTGTTATGACTCCTGATATTGCACATATATCCATTGCCCCTTATAGGATGGCATCTATAGAACTAAAGGAGTTAAAAAATTCAATTACAAGAGTTACTTGATAAGGATTTCATTTGACCCACTACTTCTCCATAGGGTGCATCAGTTCTTTTTGTAAAGAAGAAAGATAGGTCACTTTGGTTATGTATTGATTATCAGTAGCTAAACAAAGTGACTATCAAGAATAAGTATCCTCTACCTAGAATTGAAGATCTATTCGATCAATTAAATGGGGCAGGAGTCTTCTCAAAAATTGATTTAAGGTCGGGTTATTATCAGATGTAGGTAAAAGATGTTGATGTGCCTAAAATAACCTTTCGTACTAGATATGGCCACTATGAATTTTTAGTGATAACATTTGGTCTTATAAATGCTCTAGCCACTTTCATGGACCTAGTGAACTGGGTCTTTCATCCTTATTTGGATAAATTTATGGTGATTTTTATCAATGATATTCTTGTGTATTTGAAAATGTTGGAAGAAGATGACAAGAATTTACGAATTGTATTGCAAACATTGAGGGAAAAATAATTATATTCCAAGTTCAGTAAATGTGAATTTTTGCTAGATGAGGTATCGTTTTTGGGGTATGTCATATCTGCAGAAGGAATTGAATTTGATTCAAAGAAGATTGATGCAATTTTATAGTGGAAACCATCAAAGAACATTACAGAGATGAGGAGTTTCCTTGGATTAACGGGATATTATCGAAGATTTGTGAAAGGATTTTCTACCATTCCAGCACCTTTGACCCAACTATTGAAAAAATAGGTGAAATTTAAATGTTCAAGTAAATGTCAAGAGAGTTTTGAAAAGCTTAAGCGCATATTGACAGAAGTTCCAATACTGATTCAACCTGAACCAGGCAAAGACTGTGATTTATAGTGATGCCTCCAGAATTGGGTTTGGTAGTGTTTTGATGAAAGAAGGGAAAGTAATTGCATATGCTTCTCGACAACTCAAAAATTATGAAAAGAACTATCCCACTTATGACCTAGAACTTACAACTGTAGTCTTTGATTTAAAAATCTAGAGACACTACTTGTATGGAGAGAAATATTTTATATATATACAGATCACAAGAGCTTAAAGTACTTGCTAACTTAGAAGGAGCTTAATTTGAGACAGAGGAGATGGCTAGAACTCATTAAAGATTGTGACTATTTTATTGATTATCATCCAGGTAAAGCTAATACAGTAGTTGATGTTTTGAGCAATGAATGTTAAATTAAGTATGGCAAGAGATGGAGCCATTATAGCTGAAATGCAAATTAAATCTAACTTTCTACAGCAGATAAAGGTGACATAGCAGCAAGATGATCATGTCACCTCTATTGTGTCACAACTGCAAGAAAAATCAGATAATGAATTTTCCTTGAGTGCAAATGGCAGTTTGTATTACAAGAAGAGATTATATATGCCTGATCAAGCTAAATTAAAAAAGATCATCTTGATAGAGGCGCATAATAGCAGTTATGCTATGCATCTTGGGAGTAATAAAATGTACAAGGATTTGAAGACACATTATTGGTGGCCACATATGAAGCATAAAATTGCTGACTTTGTAAGTAAATGCTTAATTTGTCAATAGGTAAAAGCTGAACACTAGGTTCCATCTGGATTACTTCACCCTATTTCAATACCTGAATGGAAATGAGATAAGGTAATAATGGATTTTGTAATAGGGTTATTGCTAATTAGGAAGAAACATGATGCCATTAGGGTCGACTGATGTCTAGCAAGTGTACTAGATCGGCTAGTAATATAGAAAAATATAGATTAAGACCCAAAATATCGTACCCAAGAAAATATGGATTTCTATGAAAAATATTTATGTATGAATTAAATTAATCTGAGATTATTTTCCAAATGTTTTTGATTGAAAGGCAAAAAATTAAACTACATAAACAATTAAACAAAATAAAAACTAAAATTAAACGAACATGAATTAAAAACAAAAGAATGACTGGAATTCTCTTGCTAAAGAAACTATCCACCTTAACTTCCATTGGAATGACATAAATTCTGTAGAAATATTAGTGATTATGGAAACACTAGTAATAAAGCCAGATATCTTTATGTAAGAATATAATTCTTAGCATTAAACTCATAGACAAATCTAATACTCAGCATATAAATCCAGTTTAACTTCTTATACATTCATTGAACTCTTTTGCAAGTAAATTCAACTCTAATTTATTCTTAGTTCTTCCTCTCTTAGTATTAATCAATAAAATTAACATAATTACTTCTAATTCAGAAAATAATCATGTTTGAACATTAAAGAATCAATCTAAGAACATGTAAATTAATGAGTGTAATGACCCTAAATAGGCCCTAGTAGAATTTAAGGGCAATTATACATTATCAAAGTCTAATTAAGCATTATTGGAT